>JARKHS020035156.1:0-41261 GCA_030143305.2 Amblyomma americanum | reverse complement strand
GTGCGTGTGCGTGTGTGTGCGTGCGTGTGCGTGTGCGTGTGCGTGTGCGTGTGTGTGTGTGTGTGTGTGTGTGCGTGTGTGTGCGTGCGTGTGCGTGTGCGTGTGCGTGTGCGTGTGCGTGTGTGTGTGTGTGTGTGTGTGTGTGTGTGTGTGTGTGTGTGTGTGTGTGTGTGTGTGTGTGTGTGTGTGTGTGTGTGTGTGTGTGTGTGTGTGTGTGTGTGTGTGTGTGTGTGTGTGTGTGTGTGTGTGTGTGTGTGTGTGTGTGTGTGTGTGTGTGTGTGTGTGTGTGTGTGTGTGTGTGTGTGTGTGTGTGTGTGTGTGTGTGTGTGTGTGTGTGTGTGTGTGTGTGTGTGTGTGTGTGTGTGTGTGTGTGTGTGTGTGTGTGTGTGTGTGTGTGTGTGTGTGTGTGTGTGTGTGTGTGTGTGTGTGTGTGTGTGTGTGTGTGTGTGTGTGTGTGTGTGTGTGTGTGTGTGTGTGTGTGTGTGTGTGTGTGTGTGTGTGTGTGTGTGTGTGTGTGTGTGTGTGTGTGTGTGTGTGTGTGTGTGTGTGTGTGTGTGTGTGTGTGTGTGTGTGTGTGTGTGTGTGTGTGTGTGTGTGTGTGTGTGTGTGTGTGTGTGTGTGTGTGTGTGTGTGTGTGTGTGTGTGTGTGTGTGTGTGTGTGTGTGTGTGTGTGTGTGTGTGTGTGTGTGTGTGTGTGTGTGTGTGTGTGTGTGTGTGTGTGTGTGTGTGTGTGTGTGTGTGTGTGTGTGTGTGTGTGTGTGTGTGTGTGTGTGTGTGTGTGTGTGTGTGTGTGTGTGTGTGTGTGTGTGTGTGTGTGTGTGTGTGTGTGTGTGTGTGTGTGTGTGTGTGTGTGTGTGTGTGTGTGTGTGTGTGTGTGTGTGTGTGTGTGTGTGTGTGTGTGTGTGTGTGTGTGTGTGTGTGTGTGTGTGTGTGTGTGTGTGTGTGTGTGTGTGTGTGTGTGTGTGTGTGTGTGTGTGTGTGTGTGTGTGTGTGTGTGTGTGTGTGTGTGTGTGTGTGTGTGTGTGTGTGTGTGTGTGTGTGTGTGTGTGTGTGTGTGTGTGTGTGTGTGTGTGTGTGTGTGTGTGTGTGTGTGTGTGTGTGTGTGTGTGTGTGTGTGTGTGTGTGTGTGTGTGTGTGTGTGTGTGTGTGTGTGTGTGTGTGTGTGTGTGTGTGTGTGTGTGTGTGTGTGTGTGTGTGTGTGTGTGTGTGTGTGTGTGTGTGTGTGTGTGTGTGTGTGTGTGTGTGTGTGTGTGTGTGTGTGTGTGTGTGTGTGTGTGTGTGTGTGTGTGTGTGTGTGTGTGTGTGTGTGTGTGTGTGTGTGTGTGTGTGTGTGTGTGTGTGTGTGTGTGTGTGTGTGTGTGTGTGTGTGTGTGTGTGTGTGTGTGTGTGTGTGTGTGTGTGTGTGTGTGTGTGTGTGTGTGTGTGTGTGTGTGTGTGTGTGTGTGTGTGTGTGTGTGTGTGTGTGTGTGTGTGTGTGTGTGTGTGTGTGTGTGTGTGTGTGTGTGTGTGTGTGTGTGTGTGTGTGTGTGTGTGTGTGTGTGTGTGTGTGTGTGTGTGTGTGTGTGTGTGTGTGTGTGTGTGTGTGTGTGTGTGTGTGTGTGTGTGTGTGTGTGTGTGTGTGTGTGTGTGTGTGTGTGTGTGTGTGTGTGTGTGTGTTTGTGTGTGTGTGCAACAAAAAAAATACAACAGCAGCGACGCGTCGACCCATTTTAGCTAAAAAAACAAATTTTAAAAAATCCTTCTGCGAAAGTTGCCGTTACTCTTCCTGCAACAACAAAAAGGGAGCCTAGAGAATAACAAACAGCTCCTGAGGGAGACACTTATTAGATTCAATTTTTTTAGGGACCCCAAAACATCCGCACTTTTAATTTCAAAACTTTGTTCAATAATATGGTGGAGACGAAGGGAAGAGGGTTGAGTAACAGGCGACAAACGAGCCAACTCGCTTCTGCTTACAGCAATAAAAACACAAGCTTCTAGTGATGACTGCTGTCGTGACGCCGGTCAGGTGCAATTTACCATTCGGTTCGCTGAAAGCAAGATGCTTCAGCAGACCACCTTGCAAAAAGCAGCAGGTTAGACTCCACAGAGACGACACCGGGTACTCGGCCCCTTGATAGCTGCCGTTAACAGAAAAAAAAAACAAAAAAAAACAAGAATGAGACCGGAACCAGCACACTCCCGTTCTTTTTTCTCTCCTAATATCTGCATCCACTCCTTAGCCCTACCAGATTAATGCCCCCTAGCTCATCTAGCTCTCCATCCCTTCGACCGGCACGTGGAAAAGCTCCGGGCGTTTATTACCGCAATGATTACCTAGAGAGAGACCGGTGCTCTACCCGGATGCTCTGGGACCCGTCGCAGAGAGTAATCGCTGTGTTCGGGAGTCCATGCCTCTACGAAGCTTCGGCGGATGCTGGAGTTTGCTGGCCCTGATGACGTACTCTAGTTTTTTCGGGTAAACACTCCCGTGAACGCAAGCCAACCGCACGTGATGAAGCGCTGTTTTTTTTTCACAAATTACATGGTGGAGGTGGTCAAAAACATTAGGGGAGCGTGATAGGTAGATTTCTTTTTTTAATGAGCAAATTTGTTTATTTTTTAAACAGAGTTGAAATCTCACGAACTCCATCGCTTATAAAAACACTCTTTGAAATCGATTTCAGCGAGAAGGCAAGCTCATTCCCAAATTTTGACATGGTCCCACGAACTCGTTCAAGACAAGCAATGGCAGTTAAGGGAAGTTCACAAACAAAGCCAATGAAGACATTACAACAGCCTACCAGTTCGTTAAATTGTGAAGCAGCCGATGCGGTCAAATGACCTTTTGATGTTAACACCATGATTTTCCTCACTGCAAAAAAATACGTGCATAATTTTTTGCAAGTGTTCCCTTCGCTTGTTCAACTACAAAGCAAACATCAAAAACATGGCTGACAGTTGCAATATCCAAATAATTTTTTTGCTTGCTTGCTTGCTTAATGCCTTATTTCTTTTTCATTCCCTCTTTCTTTATTATATTTTATTAGCAGATTTAATATATTGCACAGTCATTAATGTTTCAATTTCATGCGTCCCTCTTCCAGATATTCTGTCTCATGTATGATCTCGTCTCTTAAAATCTAGACTACCAAATCATTGCGAGATACCACTACCATAGTTAACAGCCTGTCTTTTTCCGTCTTTTCGTGCGGAAGCTGCACTACACAAAATGAATCATGTCATTTGTATGCATTATATAAATACGTGAAATACTTGAATAACATCAATTTTTTGCAGTCTCAGCATTTTGTGCTAGGTGAGCAAGATAGAAGGGGAATAAAGTGTTCATCATGATGGGAGTTGCCTCAATCAAGTAATGTCTCTGCGTTTTGATATGAAAAACCAAATGTGCTGTCGCACGGCAACATAATGCGGAGCCACGGCATTATTCTGGAGTTCTATAACGTAGCCCGGTTATAATGAGGTAGCTCTCAGTACTGGCTTCACTCATAACATGAAAATCTCTAAGAGAAAATGACACCCCAGAATTTGAGAAAACTTACGGCGTGGCGAGATCAGGAAATTTGGAAAATGCCTCGTACTTTTTTTCACTCAAACGCAAAGCGAAATACTGGAGCTCTGACTGTCGCAGATCAGGCAAGTATTTTTTTTTCGCAATAATGATGAGAAAGGAAGACACGTGAGGAGGACCGGTAGCTGCAGTAATTTGATTTATTGCTTCCTCGAATGACGTAAGGGTTTTCTATCAGACCTTCGTCTGCTTGCAGTTTGTATTATTTTTTTTAGTTTTATTTCAAGTTTCTCTTGCGAGACTGCGTACCATAGTGACTGTCCGCACAGATGATTTTGGGAACTACGGTTTCTACGAATAGAAAAAAGAAGGCTCATCAGACTGATTGAAGAAACGCGTCATTATATTTTGACTGTGAAAACTGAATAAAATTTTACTTCTGCCTAAGATTTATTATGGAAGCCTATATTAACGTAATTTATACAGAAATACAACAGAAAAAGTTTTAGAATGGCAGACACTGTGCCCTTTTTAATTAAAACTTGAAAAGTCGGTCGATTCTTCATCAAAAAACAGTTAAAATATTTCTGCCGTTATCGCTATTCATAGAAACATGCTTTGAGTTACTTTCTTTATGAAATCTTTTATAATCTCATACGAAACTCTAGCCGGAGAAGAATTGCTTGCAACATAGAAGCCGTTCCATTTCATTAGTCAATATCTGTGCTTGAAGCCCTTCTCTCCCGTAGACGAAAAACCTTCAGAGGAAACTCGAGGCATAGAAACAGAGCCATTCAAACAAACACTGAATATATCCAATCGGAACAAGCAGCAGCTTAGCAACAACCGCGGAAAAGCGTGGTGGATCGCAGAACAGCGCCCTCGTTAGGCCGGAAGGGCTCTGTCTAGCAAATGCAGCCTGTCCTGAGGTTCTCGAAAACAGTACACCCGCACACATGACTGACCCCAGCGTGGAGGGTTTCATGGTCAGATGGAGTTGAACATCAAACGAAAACGCTTTTGTTTACCCCGCAAAGGCACGGCTTCTTTTTTCGTAAGCCGCTCTTTCAAACGCCGTCGGAAACGAGTGGAGTGTCGCGGCCAAACAGCTTCGAGAGTAAGTGCTCAGACAACCTCGTTCGATCACTTCTCATTTCGCCATAGACGAGAGCAGGATCATGCCCTCGGATACGCAGCGCCCTCTTTCCTTGATGCCCTGTCGGCCGCTCAGGCCCCGCGGGTAACGAGTGTCTCAACTAGTCTGAGGTTCCCATGCTGGACCGTGTCCTATTTTCCTCGCAATTTCGAAAATGAGGGCCAAGATATCCGCAATCGATTACTTGCGATTCAACCGTATACGAGAAATGAGATTGCGCCTAGAAAATATACTCATATGTCTTCGTCTGTTTCTTGAGTCGTCATCAATACAGCAACCAATGCAAAACTTGTGCTGTCTTTTCCTGTGCCATGAGTCGGCCTTCATTACCTATCTCTCCTTCTTTCCTTATTGGGAACGACCGGCAGCAACCGCTGAGGGCCTGATGCCTCAAAGTAAGCAACTGGGCATGTCCTTCTGTGCTACCCTCGCATCATTCAGCGAAGACGTCTGCTCTTAGTTGTAAGTGGGCCGCTCTTTCACTCAGTGCCTCTAAAGAAGGCCCCGCAACAGCGATAAAAATTGCTTCCCATCACTACCGAAATCACTCCATTGATTCTGGGTTGAGATGCGCAGCATTTATTGGCTCCTTCCGAAGATTTTCATGTCTGTGAAATATTCTTCTGAGAGGAGAAGTGGATTGTTGGCGAGTATAAAATTGGAATTGCGGTCGACGTTCATGCGTTATAAGGGCACATCGCTAGTGAAGTATTCTGCACAAGTGGCGAGAAATCGCTCACACCTGTGCTTTATTTTGCTTGGCGTCTTATTTCCTGGCGCCATGTATAGCTTAAGCTTCACTGAAAACAAAATGACAAGAAAAATCAAATTAATCCAATCCACTGGCTCAACACATACTTTGCGTATGCCGCTGCGGCGGCTTAGTGGTTATGCCGCTCGGCTGCTGACCCGAAAGACGCGGGTTTTATCCCGGCCGCGGCTGTAGAATTTCGATGGAGGCGAAATTCTAGAGGCGCGTGTACTGTACGATGTCAGTGCACGTTAAAGAACCCCAGGTGGTGATATTATCGAAGCCCTTCAATACGGCGTCCCTCATAGCCTGAGTCGATTCCATATCCTATAAACAACTTTTCGTATGCCCTCGCAAAAGCGTAGTCGGCGACGTCTGCACAGCGTCTGTAAGATTTTTTTTCAAGTAGTTTATACATGAGGTGCATCAAGGAGTAATCGGAGGAATTCTGCTTCAACCTCAAGCATTTTCGAACACTGCACAACACGCCAGCAAAGTCTGCTTTCAAGGTATTTCTGCTTACGCATTGCCCCGCCTCTTTTCTGACGATCATATCAGCCGCTTTACGCCCGTCTTGCGTTGAAGAAGGAATTGACACTATTTGTGTGTTCTGCTGAACGCGTTCTTCCTCTAGATCCGTAAGCAAACCAAAGTCGCGTCGTTCCTACGTCTGGCTGGGGCGCCATTGTCGATATACCTAATGGCACGCTTGCGTTTGCATTACAGAACTTCCTCCCTTATACGGCAGATGCGGGCGCTAGCACTGCATGTTTTCCTCTGCGCGCAGACGACCCAAGCAGAGGACGCTGAAAACCTTGCATCACAGGCAGGCTCTTCTTTACAGGTTTGTATGTGCACATGAGTGGGAGGGGGGGGGGGGGGGGGAGCAGAGCAGAGTGGGCTTTCTGTGCTATCTCTGCATTTCCATCGCAGGAAATGGTGCACCATCAGCCCGTGCTCACAGAAGATCTCCTGCATATGCGATGTCATCGTTTTATGGCACACCTGTTTTACATTAAAATCCGTAGATGGGCTTCGAAAGAAGCATAACTGCGAATTTCGCGTCATGCCATTGCATATAATGCCCGCAAAGTCCCCAGTTTATTTACAGCAGTCGGCGCCCACTGAGAGATCCATATTACCAGGAATAGGTCATTGTTGAACCAAGGTTAGGGTTACGACAGGTCTTTTTCAGCATACCCGGCAAGTGGCGTGCATGCTGTGATGCCGCAGGTGGATAACCATGATATCGTGTGTTATAAAGCAATGCAAAGTGTAGCTCTGTCACACAAGCGACGCGATGGCGTGGCTTCAGCGAGATGCCGGTGCCTGATCAAATAAGAAACCAGTGTCGAGCCCAGCGTCTTCTTATTCCGATACGCGGACCAGCTGCGTGACTCTTCTGTCTGAGGTCAGCGTTAACAGCAAGAAAAATGGTCAATAAGCACGTGTGGACTGTCTTTTACCTATGCCCCATTATACAGAATCTTTCCGACACTTTCGATGCAAAATCCTCCCATGGCAGGAAGAACACTTAAAATTGATTATCTGCTAAGGAAGGAAAGGCACGTCGCTTACAGGTTCAATTAAGAAATTCAAAAACATCGTGGTCTTTCCGTATTTTCAACCCGCATCATGGCAGAAAAGGCTCCTGCCTCGTACTAAGAAAGTGAGCTGGCGGAAATAAAAACAGATATCCGCCGTACAAAAAAGAAAGGCTTCTCCCGAAAAGCTTTTGGCCCATCTTAGGCAGCAGCACCCATTCTCTACAAATCGTCGTTTTGGAGTAGAAAAGAAGCTTTTCTTTTTGTTAGTTTAGGATTTTTCAGGCCTTAAATAGGTTCATTCCAGAAGCCTCATCAGCAGGAATGAACAGTGGCAAGCGGTTCGATTCGACTCAAGGCACAATCAGCACAGAATGCTGGCAGTCTGTGAGGCGTTTTTCCGAAGTCTTTTCGATTACGTTCGTACAGCACCGTCACACCTTCAGTGATCACTGTATTAGAAAGCAGTTGTCGCTACGACCATAAGTGCACCACAGAAAGCCTTTGAAATGTCAAGCCTCGAAACCGGAAGCGATCACTAAGTCATTCCACCCTCATCGTCGGTCTGGCTGGTTGGTCTCTGGGAAACAGGATCATTCTCTTATCCAGCAAATACAATTCGACTACCGTGGGAGCGTTCTTGTGCACAATGCGGCGACTGCGACTAAACCTAAATCAAGGGATGGCAGAAAAACTCGAAAGCGATAATTATAGAAAGTTCAGTGAATTACACCAGAATGCGAAATTACTGCCGCTGTTAAGTTAGAAGTTGCGCTATACCAAAATGTTTGTGCGATAAACTCTGTCATGGAGCGAAGTGGATGAGTTCGTATGACACGAAAGGAATTGACTGCAGTAGAAAAACACCATATTGCACATTACCACGTAAAGGTCGTGCTCTCTGCTTCCTACAAGCTGTCAAATTTGTGCAGAGTTTCTTACCCTGAGTTGACTGAGCAACGAAACTGTGACAAGAAGCACACGCCAGCATTTGTTGACTGCGCAGAAGTTTTCGTTTAGCAAATTCGTGACAGCTGCGGAAAGATTGGTTAAATCGAGAAATGCGTGAACGAAAGGTTTGAATAGCATGCGAACAATTTCTTAAAGAGTTAAATCTAATGAAAGTTTATGATCACTTTTTTGTTAATTACTGTCTGACTTCTCCTGGTGCACAGAGCTGCACCCCTGACAACACTGTTGTCATTAGGAAAATAAAAGAGCGTGTGACGCGGGAAATTGCCGAATCCGTACGTATCGCTTGCAGTGAGAAGGACTGCGTGAGCACGGCTTCTATTGCCATCTCTGAAGAAATAGCTCGAGAGGAAATTCATTTCCATCCTAGAAGTGCATATATAAATGTGAAACGCTCATGATAAAACTGAAACGTCAGCTCTCGTCTTTGTCTCTATTCTTTTTTGTCCTTTCTTTGTTTGCGCTGCAGTTATTTTCTCTGAAATGTGTCATGTTTGATACTATTCCAAACAAGGGATAAGCATTGAAATATTTCTAATTTTCAAAACCGGATAACAATTTGCCCTGAGTGCAACTCTCAAGGAGCACGTATATAGCATTTTTTCATCAGTAGTTAGATATAAGTAAAGAAGGAAGTGGCAAATGCCTCTCAAAAAAAGATACTCTAGGCAATGACGCCGACCGAGTGTACTGACGTTGGAGTTAAACCCATTTCATGGAATCGCTTGCCAGTTCTCTGCAATTTCGAGAACCGTCATGTGCCATTGGCTGGAGGGCCTTCTTTGAGGGACGTTTGCCGCTGCATCTTCATTTGTATCCGACTGTAGTGAGAACGAAAACCACAAGAAAAATGCGTCACACTTGAAATAAACTTACACGAATTGTGCAAAAAAAGAACGTATCGATATATGGCTTGTAGGGGCTGCCAAACATCCCCAAGTGTACCATGGGGCTAATAAGCTTACTTCCGCGGGAAAGTCGCTGGAACATCTGGATGCGAATATCGAAAGCATTGTTTATAGCTCCCGATAGAACTCTGTAAACTTTACGTGCCCAATCATTTACTGTTAAACACGAACACTTCAATTTGATGCGTTCAGTACGTCGAAAACAGATAGCAGGCTAGACTACGCCTGGCCGCATGGAAACGGCATGCATCACTTGGGATAAAATTTTCCCTTCTTTGTCTCTATTTGTGAGACTACTACGTTAGCCTGTTCAAGTGAGTACGAGGATAAAAGAAAGAATTTCTGCCCGCCCCCCCTCCCCTATTTATTACCTCGATGCCACCGAATGGCACCATAGATCCGCCGCCAAGCAGCCCTGTACCAATTACGGCCACAGGCGTGATAGCCTGGGAAATTTTTGGCGCAGGACACATGCGGCACAGGGTTGGCCAGTTGGTGCAACGTTTCGCCTGTGACGTCCGAAGTGGAAACTTCCTCGCTCTGCAAAAATATCAACGCAGATGTTGAACAAGACTCAGTACACAGCGCGAAGCAGACGACGCCTCTGGCGCCTATCTTCCAATGCCTTTCGGCCACGGAACAGCATATTTCGGTGGCTCGTTTGTGCACCAGCTGCATACCACCGGCCACTCACTCACACTGGCGGGCCATCCAGCGACATTCCGTGGACGCCGGGGGCTGGTTGCCTAACCTCGCCGCGAGCTGACTGTCCGCACAAACAACCGCCCGGGAACTGGCGGCATCGATCGGGAAGTGCCTGCCGCCGCTTTGGACGGTGCCTCTCGCGGCGTGTTTGTTCTTGCGTCCGACGGACTTCCTGCTCGTTTGTGTGTACGTTGCGCACAGTGGCCAGCGTTTATTGCTCGGTCGTGGGAGCGGAGCCCTTTGTATGCAACCGGCCCTTGCCTATCATACTGCTCTGCGCCTGGTTGTGGAAAGGGGATGCACTGACGCACTCGTTACGAAGGAACGACGTGCTGCGCAGGTCATCAAGCCGTGGGGGAGAGAGCCCGCCGCCACTTTTGCAGGTGTACATCGTGCGTCCAGATTCTTTGTTTCATTTGCGAAAACAAGAGCAGTGCGAGACTGATAAAGTGCTGGTGCATTGAAACTGCTTAAAACTTGCTTCGCTCTAGGCATTGTTTTGTCTGTAGTTACACGCAGCGCTGTTCAAAGCTTACTTCCCCCAACCCATGTTTATTGCTCGGCACCACCTGCAAAGGTGAATTTTAGATGATTTCGCAATTGTAGTTTTGTTATGAAGACCTAATATAAAAATTTGCGCTAAGGAATGGCCTTCAGCTTTCCAGATATGTCTGTGCTGCCAAAATAAAATTGTAGACATTTCACTTGTTCCAAAAAAATATTTACATATAATTTTATTCTAAAGAGATATGGCATAAAGATATGGCATAAAGCATAAAGGTATGTAAAGGGGCAGAGTAGCAAGAGCGCACTACCAAAATGACAAGTCAGGCTTAGCTTCGTATATGGCGCGCTTGCGTTTAATCTGTTTGCTTTCATGGTACGCTGTAAAATCGCTTCTATTAACCGGACCTCACGCACACTTCTATGGAGAATAATTTTTTCCCATAAAGCTCTTAGGGCAATTTATGGGGGCATATAGTCTTCTTTTATAAACAAATTGATTCTCATTTCACCAGAGTCAGTGAGATTTTGGCACATTTCGAGAATATGGAACAGGTTAGCATAAAGCATTTTTCCCGCGAAGGCTCCGGATGAAAATTCCCGTTGTACCAATTTCGCCTTCGTTGGTCTTTTTTTATATATCATAGAAGTGTTCCATATGGCATAGGTCTGAGTGCGCGGATCTAATCTCGACCCGCACCAGTTTTTTTTTCTCTCACGGCATGGACTCTCCAGCATACAAACTAATTCCAAGCTACGATACAATAAATGTTATTTTTTACCTCTAATTGTTCTTTTCGTTGTTATTCGATGTTACATCAACTAATTATTTGGGAAAGCATCACTTGACATATGCAGAGTTCCAAGAACGAGTTTCTACTGCTTATAAAACAATGGTATTTATTTGCTGGTAGCTTTCTTCTAATTGGTACGTGACGCCCACATCATGTCAAGTTCTCTAAAACCGGGAATGTTATGAAAAGTTTACTTCGGCTTCTTTTTTTAATCCAGCGCATCTTTTTCATACGCTTAAACGACGCCACGCTCATGAATAGTCCGGGTGGGCCATCTCTTTGCCGAACGACGACAGATTTAAGAGATGAAATAGCAAAGATTGCGAAAAGGAATATAATACAGGATATATGAATCAATGCAGCATTTAGCTTCTAAGATATGTTAGGTACTTCGAATGCAAGTGATGTTTGAACACGGCAACATTGCTCGTGATTCACTGCTGCCCTTGCCGCTGCGAGGCGAAGTGGATAATTTTAAGCAACTCTTCAGACAAGTGGGGACTGGACGAGTTCAAGTTAGCTAACATCGCAGCCTCCCGAGCTTTCCTCGCACTAACTTTCACGGCGTGAACTATTATTCAAAATGCACATAAATTTGATGCGAACAGTTCGTCCGAACGGCTTTAATTCAGTCTTGAGTCTGAGTGCACCGCGCCTTTGTCCTTCCCACTTGAATTGAACCCGAAGGAAGGAATCTTGGGGTTTTTGGCTGCGGAAAACCTCAACCTAACGCTGCGCGGGAGGCAGTTCGTGTGTCAGCGAATGCAGATGAGCTAAGCGGCATTCGATATGCAGGCATGGGCCCACCTCACTCCCACCCTCCAAAAAAAGAAGATGGCAGAAACACCACCTTTACGAATTTCGTCGATCGGTCTCCCCTGTCTTTCCGGTATTGCACCCATAATGTCCCCCGCTACCCTCCTCAAAACTTTGCTCCATCCTTTCTCTCACTTACCCTCCGTGCAGCATTTTCTTCAGAACTCGATCACGTGTTTGGCAAATCGTTGAGCCCCTGCGGTAGACGGGATTACAAGAACGAACGGCATATTATGTATTTCGAGATTTTTTCTAAGGCTTTCCTGCGACATCCTTCACAACATGCCCGTGGTGCGCTCAGTGAACGCGAATACCTAAGAGAAAGCGTCAGCCAGAGGCCCATTTCCTGCTATGTCCGTCCGTCGCAGGCTTATAACATTGCACAACTTTCCGAACGAGCTCTAGGCTTTTCTTTTTTTTAGTCAGCGTCCTCTCACTTTTTAACACGCATTACACGTTGTTTGAACGCATCATAGATGCATCTTTAACTTATACTTTACGCATGTTTAACCAGGTATTTATTTTTCTCTCCAAAAGCATATTTCTGCGTCAACTTGCATTTCATACCACTTGGCGTCGACGCGCGACTAGTCTTTATCATTGATTTTCAATTACGTCTCACTGTGTGCGCTCTGCTCGCTGGCAGGATGCCATGTTCATTATCTTGTTCATTATCTGAATATCTCTGTCAGCTTTCTCTTCTTCTACTTTGGCGTTGTCAGCTCGCCAAAAGCCACCAGTAAGCGTGACACGCACCAGGAGTGTCTTCACGCAAAAACCCGAAAGAAAAAAAAAACTAGGATAGAGAACTTCTGAGGCGTAAGATGTTCCAAACACGCTCGTTAAGCAGAGGTTGCAGACGAGCCATTGTTCCCGGGCGAGTGGAGCTGCCTTTTTCGTCTGCGTTCGCTGAAAATATGGTAATCCAATTTGGGATGGAGTGAATAACTAACGTAATTTTACGTATTTTAGTCGCACTCAGTTCGCACGAAGGTGCGACTCTTCGGCATAATCTGGTTAAAAAGCGAAGAAAGCGAGTTAGAAGTAGTTAAAATAAACAAACCCGAGGCCTTGCGCAAATTAACATTTCCACCGAATATATATTCAAAGTTTTCTAATGCCCTGCCACCTTGGAAAACGAAACACCAGCAGGAAAAGGTCAGAGGCGACACTTAACATTCCAGCTTGCGAAAACGACTCAGGATCCATTGAATCACTCTCAGATTCGGGTGCTGTATATATTAGGGGCCATATCTTCAAGTGGCAAAAAAAGCAATGCGCTGGTAGTTTCTTCACTGGTCGAGACAGAAAGGAAACAGGAAAATAAAAACCAGGTATGTGAACGATTGAGGCGATTGAATTGAAAAGAGGGACGGAGGAGGAGAAAATCCTTCGAGGTATGTGCAGCATTGCAAAGGAAGCATCGACGGCTGATATCCTATCGTGCAGTCTAGCTGTCTAGTGGGCCAAAACCGCGCACTATGATGCGAGTTGGTGAAATCCGGTACCACGTTTTTTCTCGACACACATCTTTAAGTCATCTGTAGTATCTAACTATAGCATCTATTTATACACACACCTATAGTAGAGCAAATCAAAACAGGCGATTTCTTCGAACCCAGCATAGTCGACTTCAATGAAATTTCATTTGGTGACTTGTTATAAATTAAACGATGATATACAGTAAGTTAGCAAGTCAAATAATAGGAAATTAACGTTTCAGAGCCCATGCGCGGTCCTCCTTCGTTCTAACACAATAAAGGGTGCCATGAATAAGCAATGAAACATACAATGCTGCCATTCGTGCAGCAAGGCCTCTTCCAAATTGAAGTGAGATCATTTTGTTCTTCCCTATGGGTGTACGTGTACTGTAATAGTATACTGTAGTGCTAATCAAGCTACTTAATATAAGTGATCATAAGAAAGAAGCGAGAAAGTTGAGCTGACATTGTGTAGGTCAGATTTAATGAGATAGTTCCTTAGTGTGGCGGCATCACTTGAACATAGAGCAGTTTCACTATCTCTGCTCAATGTCGATAGCTTCACATCTACCCTAAAAACCAGAAAAACTGAAACGATTCGCAAGGGCACAGAGCCGACATTTTGCAGCCTGCTACAAAAACTTAGAAATTTTCTGTTACGTTTACAAGTGCGTATCAACGTAAAAGTTACGAAAATCTTGCGCAACGCGGCAAGCTAAGTTAACGTTGTTTATTTTTATTTTTATTCGCCTTTCTACACAGCCATCCGAATGGGAAAAAACAAGCCTTCCACGCAAACTGAGGTGAGAATTCTGGACACACAGGACTTCCTAAAACAGTTTTATCGCTTGAGTAACTAAACCGTTTACCGTACTACGATCTGGAGCTTAGAGAGCGGTTTTAAGAATCAAACAATGTTCATAGAAGCTTCTTCTAAACTAAGCAGAGTAAATTGCAAATGTTTGAAGCTCGAGCTATGCCGGCACAGTCAATGTCTTTGTTTTTAAGTATTGGCAGAAGCTTCATAATTTACCCGTCAAAATATTTGCCCGTTCGCGGCACCTCGTTGCCTTCGTCCTATTGTGGCAGCAACTACAGCAGCCAAATTTCAACCATACCGCACCGTGCTCGAATACTATGCGCCAAGAACCAGAAACAATGAAGCTCGGGACTGAACACTGTAAGCCCTTGGCGGCATTGTTTTTAACTAGCTGGTGTCATATTAAGCGCGCCTTCAGATGAGCAGGGTAAGCCCGCGATTTGCTTACGACGCATAGCCGGCACTGACACTGCCTCAGACAAAATGACCCTCTGATTAATAGTGCGTGTCCCAAGCAGTCGTCGCTGTACCATTAATTATTTATTTTTATTTCTCATCCCGGGCAAGCTGCCCCGATCGCCCGCTTTTGTCCCCCAGTGTACGTAATGGTAGCGGCGTCAAACTTCGGGGACAGCGGAGCAGCTAGACCCATTTCCTCATTCTGCGGGGCTAACAATCTTTCATACGCTGTTTTAATGCTCCTTTCGTTCATATAGCTCATTTTTGCCGACGTTCTATACGGTTTGTTTATTTCCTCATTAATCGATGCGTTTACCTTTACTTTATCAACCACCCACCCACACTTTCCTGCAATGGCGAGCACAGAGATCACTCTTAAATCGGTGCTGATTGGAAAGAAAAACTCAGCGAGTTGGGGAAGCCTGTGCATTTTGAACAGCGTGACAAAAAAGTAGAAGATGCGAGGGGCACACACAAGCGTTAGACTACGGGTGCTTTTTCTGTAAGTGGCTTTTTGTGCTGTTTCAGTTGCTTTTTCTGTCCGAGCAAGAGACGCAGCAAAGCTTCAATGGTGCTGTAGATGCCTTCCTTTGTCTACATCTTCTTTTTTTTTGCACTGTGTGACATTCCTTGTGTGCTACGAGGTACATTCCTTGTGTGTGCTACGAGGTACATTCCTTGTGTGTGCTACGAGGTACATTCCTTGTGTGTGCTACGAGGTTCCACGTTCGACGGCGCGGCGTAGACGGAGACCCAGATGACAGGCATCATCAATTACCCAGCCATGCTCGTTGAGAGTGACAACCAGAACGAAGGGGTTTAAGCCCAACCGGACCCAACCGGACCCGCCGCCGCCGCCGCGGGGAAACAGGCTTTATCCTCCCCAATTGGCGTGGTGGTTCCAGGGGCGGCCCTCCCGAGCACATTCCAGGACAAGGGAACTGTCAGCGGGCCAGAGCGCGCCGTACCACAGCCGACGCTATGCGCTACCGCGATGACAACCTTCTTTCCCTCGGACTAAACACGTGAGGGGGGCGAGACAATAAGTGCGGTGGTATGTTTGTGCGCCCAAGTGAAAGCCCTAGCCCCCCCCCTCCTTCCCCTCCGGCGTGGGCGTCCTCACCCTAGGGAGTGTGGAGAAGAGGATATAAAAATCGAGAAGCAGTACGGAAGAGGGACGCTCAGGACGACATCGTTCGCCAAGAGGGCCTTCAGCGCCGAAGCCCGACGGCGTGCAGCTTCTGCCAGCAACCGCTCGAGCCCAACTCCGGAGCCACTCCATCGCCCCCATGAAGTCGTCGGCACGTAAGCTCGGACGCCCCAGCCTCTGATGTATAATCTTAATCATGTGTAATTATTGAATATACCTGATTGTTTAAACTGAGCCATACGGTGTCTCTTTGCCTCTCCGTCCCGTGTGGACCTGCGCATTATGGGGGTCATCACACTGGTGTCAGAAGTGGGGTCTCAAAAGCAAATGTCCTCTGAATGCTGCGACATTCATGACTTCAAAATTGTAATCAAAAGGGAATCACGGGACTGATTGTGGGACTTTTACCCCCATTTGAGAGGCTTGAGGCACCGGAGGGCTTGAAAAAAAAATGTCTTTATCTGAGGGAGCTCCCACTCCACAGCCGTCGCTCGGAGCAAGCATGCTGGCATTAGGAAGCGTCATTCCGACGTTTACGGGAGATAAGACAGGGGTTCCAATCTGCGATTTCTTTTCCATGCTAGAAGAGATTGGGAAAATGGGGGGATGGTCCGATGCTCAAATGCTGGGAATGGCGAGGTGTAAGATGGCAGGAGCTGCTCATGATTTTGCATGGCGAGACGAAAAAGTAAAATCCACAAAATCATTTGCGGAATTTAAGAAGCTCGCGTTTGAGCATTTTGACACTGAACCACGTCACGTGCGAGTACAGAGGTTCCGTGACGCCGGACAGATGGTAGGGGAGGACGTGCGAACGTTTGCGTCGCGGCTTCAGCGCTTAGCGCGCGATACGTTAAGCAGGGAGGAGGAAGGAGACCAGCTTAAGAAGAAATACGCGGAGGATATACTTAAAGAGGAAATGACCGCTTTGTTCGTGGCTGGTCTGCAAGACCCCGTGCGCCGGTTCGTGCTCTCGCGCAAGCCGAGCAATTTCGACCAAGCCTTGGAGGCCGCATTGGATGAGGAACAAAATGAGGCGTTAACGACAGCCGCAGCGAGAGTACGCGTCATAGAGAGAGCGGTGCTCAACCCTGAGGTTGCTCTCTTGACAGAGCGGTTAGATCGCTTAGAACAGCTGCTATCTCAGCAGGTAGAACGCCAGGTTGAAGCGCGCGCTCAACAGCGCCCATTCGCTGGAAACCGGAGACCGCCACAAAGCTACAGGCGCGGTATGCGAGAGTTTGAAGAAATCGTATGCTTCGCTTGCCAGGGTCGCGGACACATCGCCAGGTTCTGCCAAAACGTGCGCCGTGGGGAGCCACAAAGAGAAGCAGGCGAGACACGCCCTAAGCAAGCCTACAGCGGGGCTCCAGATACCGAGACAAAAAACTAGATAGTCCTCCCCAGCCTGAGGAGCGTGGGGAGGGAGCAGTGGATGATGAGGTGGTGGTAGTTTGTGTGGCCGACGAGGCATGCCCTGTTGTGCGTTGCCAGTTAAATGGTTGTTGCATGGAATTGTTGATAGATACGGGGTCAAAGGTGACATTGCTTAAGGAGAGCAGTTTTAACACGCTTCGAAGGAAGGGGGACCGCGAGGTGTTGGAAGCGTCTGGTGGTATGGCAACCAAATTTGTAGGCATAACGGGGGATCCTCTTGGCATAAGTGGACTCTACCGGTTACACTTCTCTCTCGGCGGAATTGCATTGGAGCACCCCTGCTACGTATGCTCGGACACGGTGTCTCTGCCAAACGGAGTGTCAGGTATATTAGGGCAGGATTTTTTGAGAAAAGGGAAGGTAGTAGTCTCATTCTCTGAGGAAGAGGTTAATGCGGGCGGATCAAAAGTTCCGTTTTTGAACAGGAGAGGGGCTGAGATTCGCATTACCGATATTGACACCCGTCAAACAGTGGGATCATTGGAGAAGGTATATTCGCGGGTTGCCGTCAGGCTGGTCGATGAGGCGGTCGTCCTTCCTTGGTCGGAGCACATTTTGTACGCGTTTGTGCCTTCAGATGTAGAGAGCGGCGCCGTGGGAGTGCTTGAGCCGGTCGACTCTCTCAGCAATGGCCTGAAGGCAGCCGCGTGCCTCGTGACAGTTAATGACGCCCACAGAGTGCCCCTACGGGTGGTTAACTGTAGCCAGCAGCCACTGAGCCTTCCCAAGAACAAAACATTGGCTTTCTTCACCTCTGCGATAGAGAAACGTGAGCCCACCGATACGGTACTCGCAACTGTAGAGCATGCTAGTCCTTCGGCTGCTCCAAAGGTGTCGTTCGATCTTTCTCACGTAAAATCCAGGGAGAGGGAGGCTCTGGCTGGTTTGCTGAACGACTACTCGGAAGTATTCGCCGCGTCCAACCTGGATTTGGGCTGCTGTGGCGTTATAAAGCACAGGATAGAAACCGGCACTTCATCGCCCGTTTACCAGCGTGCGTACAGGATTCCTTACTCCCAACGTGAGGAGATAGAGCGGCAGGTGCAGGACCTGATTGATCGCGGCATTGTCGAACACTCAAAGTCACCCTGGGGAGCACCAGCACTATTGGTGGAAAAGCCAGATGGCTCGTATCGATTGGTAGTGGACTACCGCAAACTAAATGCCGTAACTCGCATCGATCCATACCCCATCCCCAATATACAGGAGACGCTTTCTCAGCTGGGCTCTGCCAGGTACTTCACGGTAGTGGACATGGCGGCGGGATTCTGGCAGATAGCAATGGATCCGGCAGATGCCGAGAAAACGGCATTCAACACGCCCTCAGGGCACTATGAATGGAAAAGAATGCCGATGGGTCTGGCCAACAGCCCTGCTGTCTGGCAGAGAACCGCTGATGTTATCCTGGCAGGTCTTCTGGGGAGGCTGTGCTTCGTGTATATGGATGACATTATCATATACAGTGACAGTTTTGATAACCATTTGCGCGATATTGAGCAGGTTTTGGTGCGACTAAGAGCAGCGGGTCTCAAGCTGAAGCCCTCTAAGTGCCAATTCCTCAAAAACGAGGTGAAATACCTCGGGCACGTTGTTTCAGCTGACGGCGTGCGACCGGACCCTGAGAAACTAAGGTGTGTCTCGGATTTTCCATCCCCGACTAGCGTCCGCCAGGTCCGGCAGTTTCTCGGCCTGATCGGTTACTACCGAAGGCACATAGAGGAGTTCGCCAAGCTCGCTAAGCCGCTCACCGCCTTAACAGCCAAAAATGTCGCCTTTCGCTGGGACGAAAACGCGGAGAATGCTTTTGGGGCCCTGAAAAGGAAGCTAATGAGTGCACCGCTGTTGCGCCACCCGGATTTTAATTTGCCCTTCGTTATGGCCACAGATGCGTCAAAGTTCGCAGTTGGTGCCGTGCTATCTCAGGTTATCGAGGGCAAAGAACATCCCGTTGCTTTTGCTAGCCGACAGCTGAGCCCCACAGAGCAAAAGTACGGAGCTACGGAAAGGGAGTGCCTCGCCGTTGTCTGGGCAGTAAAGCACTTCAGATGCTACCTTTACGGCCGCAAATTCAAGCTAGTCACAGACTGCCATCCTCTGAAATGGGTGATGAGTGTCAGGGACCCTAGCTCGCGACTCGCTAGATGGAATCTACACCTGCAGGAATACTGCTTTGAAGTTGAGCACAAGTCAGGAAAGACACATCTGAATGCTGATGCACTCAGCCGCACAGCTGCCGTGGCAGCTATAGATGAGTTTGTCCCCGTAGTCGACCCCGCCGAATTACGCACAGAGCAGTGCAAAGATCCTGACCTGAAGCGAATAATCGAAAGCTTAGAGGGCGCACCGTCTCACCCCGAACAGCTAGGTTATTTCATTGACAAAGACGGCACCCTGTGTCGGCGCACGAGGCCAACCAGGAAAGGGAGACCAGAGAAAACCGCTTGGGAGAGAGTCGTCATACCTCGGTCGTGGACAGAAAGGGTTCTTCGCGCGTTTCACGATGCGCCATGCGCCGGTCATTTTGGCGTAGCGAAGACACGCAGGCGTGTGGAGCGTTTGTACTTTTGGAGTGGCATGCGACAGGATGTTAGAGACTACTGTGCGAAGTGTCATTCCTGTCTCGAAAGAAAAACACCCAAGGGACGAAGACCAGCTCCAATTCAGCCGTTCTCTGAGGTTTCGGCTCCCTTCGAGCGGACAGGTATGGACATAATGGGCCCATTGCCCACGACCACTTCCGGAAACAAGTACATTTTAGTATTTGTCGATCACCTTTCAAAATACGCGGAAGCGGTAGCACTCCCAGATCAGAAGGCAGACACGGTTGCAAGAGCATTTGTCGAACAGATCGTGCTCCGACATGGACCCCCGAGGCAACTCTTGACAGATCGGGGAACGAACTTCGTGTCGCAGCTAATGAGGAGAGTTTGCGAGCTGCTTAAGATCGCTAAGAAGCAGACAACACCGTACCATCCGGCTTGCAACGGCGCGGTGGAGCGACTGAACCAAACCGTGGCCGGGTTCCTGTCGCATTTTGTTTCGCGCGACCAGCGGGACTGGGACTTGTGGCTCCCGTATGCAATGTTTGCCTACAATTCCGCAGCACACGAGAGCACGGGCGAATCGCCATTCTTTCTTCTCTACGGCCGAGACCCGGACCAGCCTAGTGAAGTGCCAGAGGGCCCCCGTCGTGTCCCATACGCTTCACTGGACGACTATAAGGTGGAGCTAGAATCGCGCTTGCAAGTGGCGAGGGACATCGCAAAGGAGGCCTTAAAGAAAGCGGCGAAGCGCAGGAAGGAGGTGCACGATCGCAGTGCTAGAGACGCGCCGTTTAATGTGGGGGACAGCGTGTACATTGAAAACTGCCAAAGGCAGATTGGGCTAGCTCGTAAGTTCCAGACGAAGTGGAGAGGACCGTGCGAGGTTGTCGAGAAGCTTTCTCCGGTAAACTTCAGAGTCCGAGACGTGAACCGGCGCTTGATAAGGATACACGCAAATCGCCTCAAGTCGGCACCGGTTCAGTATTCACGAAATGAGGAAAGGGAAAGCGCGGATTTTGATGGGGACAGAAGTGAAGCGGAGCGCGCAGATAGTTCGCAAGAAACGCCCTCTCCTGCATTTGTTCGGCAGGCGCCAGAGGTGACGGCCAGAATGCCACCGGATTTACTTCATGCATTGCTAGAAGAAGAAGCGCGCGAGGTTGCCGCGCAGATAACGCCAGGAGAGGCTCCTGCCACGAGCCCTCGCGAGTCCCAAAGCAGACAAAGGGTCACAGACTTACTTAGTATGACTCATGAAGGCCGATATCCGCTGCGAAATCGGAAAGCTAAGTCGGACTAATGGTGTAAACAGAGCGGAGTTGTGAACTGGTCAGAATTGTGTAATGCCGCAGCTCATAACATTGCTATATGCGTATGTGTTAAGTTATCGGAGTTAGTAGTTAAACCTTTCTGTCATTAAGTAACACCTTCACAGGAGAGCATGCGGAGCGCATGCAGAACCTGCCCTACTTCCTTTCGTTATCTATATTTTTGTCTGTGCCGTGATCGTGCTAGAAGTGGGAGCTCCTTTGTAACTGTGGTAAATTTATTTCGTCCAGTTTGGACTAGAAAGGAGAGGCTTGGGTGCTGAGTTTCATGTTTATCTGTAAAAGAAGATCAGTGCTGCCCCTGGAGACGCCAGTTATGACAGCGGAGGCATATGGTGTTGTGCAGTGGTGTTGAGTGCAGCGAAAAGTGTTTTGTCGGACGCACTGTGCGAGGCGATTCAGAAAGACAAGGGGAGCTGCGTGGACTCAAATGTTCGGAGAACATTCTTCTGGAGGGTGAGCGAGTGTGACATTCCTTGTGTGCTACGAGGTACATTCCTTGTGTGTGCTACGAGGTACATTCCTTGTGTGTGCTACGAGGTACATTCCTTGTGTGTGCTACGAGGTTCCACGTTCGACGGCGCGGCGTAGACGGAGACCCAGATGACAGGCATCATCAATTACCCAGCCATGCTCGTTGAGAGTGACAACCAGAACGAAGGGGTTTAAGCCCAACCGGACCCAACCGGACCCGCCGCCGCCGCCGCGGGGAAACAGGCTTTATCCTCCCCAATTGGCGTGGCGGTTCCAGGGGCGGCCCTCCCGAGCACATTCCAGGACAAGGGAACTGTCAGCGATCCAGGGCGCGCCTTACCTTGAGGAGCGAGTGTCAGTTGATGGATGAAGAATGGAGGCCGGTGACCCGCGGGAACTGTCAGCGGGCCAGAGCGCGCCGTACCACAGCCGACGCTATGCGCTACCGCGAAGACAACCTTCTTTCCCTCGGACTAAACACGTGAGGGGGGCGAGACAATAAGTGCGGTGGTATGTTTGTGCGCCCAAGTGAAAGCCCTAGCCCCCCCTCCTTCCCCTCCGGCGTGGGCGTCCTCACCCTAGGGAGTGTGGAGAAGAGGATATAAAAATCGAGAAGCAGTACGGAAGAGGGACGCTCAGGACGACATCGTTCGCCAAGAGGGCCTTCAGCGCCGAAGCCCGACGGCGTGCAGCTTCTGCCAGCAACCGCTCGAGCCCAACTCCGGAGCCACTCCATCGCCCCCATGAAGTCGTCGGCACGTAAGCTCGGACGCCCCAGCCTCTGATGTATAATCTTAATCATGTGTAATTATTGAATATACCTGTTTGTTTAAACTGAGCCATACGGTGTCTCTTTGCCTCTCCGTCCCGTGTGGACCTGCGCATTATGGGGGTCATCACAACTGTTCGGTGCTGGTAATGTGAAAGCGCTAACAATTTGCGACCGCTCTGTGTGAGCTGCAGCGTTGATTATGACAGCTGCGGATGACAGCACAAATATAAAATCAAACGTTAAAAGGCAGCTCCTAATAAGCGTAATTTTTGTCAAGCCTACACAGGTCGCAGAAATGGTGACCAAAGCTGTCCTGTAGCGGGCATTCTGCTACATTTTCAGCGCTTTACAGCACTACCAGTTCTGGTATAAACTGCGTTCTCAACTATTCGGGTTGCTGTTGAGTGTAGAAAGTTTCTAACTCATATAAATGTTGAAGACATTCATTTTTTCTAACATCATCACATACAAGAACTGCCCACGAAGACCACTTCAAAGTGCAAGAAGGCAACGATAAAAATTATCTCCCAGTTCACCTGATTAAGCTAAATGCGACTCGGTTGCGCTAGCACGTTTGCCTTGCTTAGCTTCGTTAACCATTCCTTAGCTCTATTTAAATTGAAATTTCTAAATACTCTTGCAGTTGTTCCTCGGCTTTCCTCTTGCGATAAGTGGCCTGAGGTACTCGTTGCAATTCGAGTCGCCGTTTCCTCTGTTCGGCGGGGTCTAAAGCCAATTGTGATTGCCTCTCCACTGCATGTTCCCCCAATGACTTCATCGATCGTTCGTCTATTCTTTCTCGCTCTTCGCATTTCTCGTTCTCCATCTGTTTCCGCATCGCGTTTAGCAAGGTTAAACTGTTATGTCCACTCAGCTTTGGCCTGCCGCCTCGCTATATTCACTGGATCGGTTGGCTCACGTGGGCGCTCTCTTTAACGTTTCTGTTCAGCTCGCCGGACCGTCGTTCGGCTTAGGAATCTGTCGAAGGCCGCGCTTTATGCATTATTTACCGTTTGCTGCGCATCACGTTCCTCCGGCGACTCAACCCTTCGCGTCTTCTTTCTGGCATCTGTATGTGCATGCAACCGCGTTTTCGCTCTTCGTCTGCCCGCTCGGCTGCAGCTGCCGCGCCACTACTTCGAATTTACCCGAGATACTCCGCTGGTTGAATATGACAAGTCATGGTTTTTTTCGAAAGCCACCCATCTAGTGCTAGCACACTGATAGCGCTTTACTGTTGCAGTGCATAGCGTTCGATTCCGATTGTTTAACCGCACGAGCGAGAAGGAAAGCGGAGAGCTGTTGAGAGAGAGAGAGAGAGAGCGCTCACATTGGTTGAGAGCATTGGCGCAGTGGCTGCGGCTCCGAATGGACAGCAAAAACGATTGGACAGGAATGAAGTGCGCACCAAGCTTGCCTCGTACAGCATTCGCGTTCATTAAAATCGATCTCATTTAGCCCTGATACACCCCACTGGACACTGCGAATGGGCTTGTATAAATTTCCTAGCTGGCGCACCTTCGGCGTGAGCACCCTGAATAATGACTCAAAGAGCGATCGGCAACGTAGACTGTGTTCTTTGGTGCACTGCAGTTATTGCTTATTGATGAGAGGTCTTGCGATCTATAACATTGGCAGCGCCGAAAACAATAGGCCAGCACTGCAAAAGCGCGCAGACAGGAGTAAAGAGAGGCCCGGCTGCGTGAACGCCACAAACCCGGCTTCAAGCGCGCCGCTTGAATTTCATAGCTGCCGGTGCCTTTACAGCGCAAAGTGTTCAGTAGGTTGAGTGGCAGCCTTCACCGAAGCCTCAAAGAGGATGAGGCTGAAAAAGGAGAGAAACAATAATGAAGCTCAAGCAGGAGTGACTCCGATTGCACAGATGGCGTCCTGCGAATGGCGTTCGCGGATGCTTCCTTGAGCCAGCTCCACCTGCGTGCTTTTTGCATGCAATCGGTTACCAAAGGCAACGTATTCCAACTGTTGAGAAACAACATTCCCACTCAGCGGCGCTTTTCACTCGTATTACCGAGAACCGCAATAGGTCTCAATTTTTTTGGCCGAAAAATACTCACGTATTCTCCAGAAAAACCCACAAAGGGAAAATCGAACACAAAATTAAGCCGGCAGAAAACTCTACAGGCAACACAAACCTGCTATTAGAAAGCATTAAACGAACCTTAGACTAGAAACTTGAATAAGCAGCTTTTCCGCCTGGCTGGCAAAGAGGAATTTCGCTGTCAATCTTAATGGGGCCTCAAGTTACGACAGCGCTTCAAAAACAAAAAAAGAATAATAATACAGTTGGAACTGCTGGTGTCTTGAAATTTTTCCCAAAGCATGTACTAAGAATTCGCATTAAGCGTCGCCACGAGCGCTCGGCTTGTACGGAGATAAGCGAAGAGAATGTTCCGCCTGCACTTTAATTCCCAACTGGCGATTAGGCTCGTTAAATGAAAGCCGCGGTCTGTGCTTTTAGAAATTTTTTTCGTGGCAAATACCTTGGGTGAGTACTCATTCGCTCTAGGCAAAGTAAAAGAACGAAACAGAGCGAAAGTTGGCCAGAAAAAAAAAAGCATTGCTTGCGCACATTTACTTTTGTTTCCTTTTCACTGAGAACTACCTTTATAGAGACTATTTCGCAGAGGAGCGCTAAATTAAGGAACCTCTGTGTACAGGGAGACGAAATGGAAAGCGCTTTCGTCGCCTCCATAGAATAAATTTGAATAATAAACCACATGGCTAAAATGTCCCCGGAATAGCATTCGTGGCTGGTTCAACAGCAGTTAAGTTAGGCTAGATATTTACGTCCTTCGGAGGCGGAATAGAGGTCTTGGCTATCAGATTCACAGGACGCAGTGGTGTTGTACTTTCTTGTAACTAGTGTAACTAGCTGTGTTTGTTCTTCCTTTTAAAAATATTGCTGCGACTTCGGAAGGAATTTTATGTTTGCCATTTACGCATCGGAGGTTTTAAAGAGGCGAAACACGGCGCTTAACCGATGCCAAACAGTTCAGAGAAGAAAACTGATAGCTAATGAATTAGTTAGCAAGTCTGTCTCCTTCTCGTTCAAATGAAAAATAAATCGACTGCAGAGCAGCGACAGCATGCCTTGTTTTCTCCCGATTAATTTTTTTTCTTCTTTCATTTCTTTTCCATACATACCAGTTTCAGCCCAAGTTTCTCTAAGCAGGAGATTGCCCTTAACCAAACACTACCTGCGGAGCCCTTTAGTTCAGCAGGCATAACCCACTGTAAACCCCCTGTCCTATCGACAGGCACTTCGCTTTCCCTAGTTAGTGCGGTTGTGTTAAAACCCTTTTTTTATGTGCTATAGAGGTCAGAGTACTTCCGAAGTGTGTTTGGCATATTCTCGAGCTAAACTTTAGGGTCGTGTGAATCGGATTAAAAATCCATTAGAGAAGGCTTCCCGTATTTGGCGTTCCCTTTGTGGTCGGTGAAGTCAGCGCGGGCACTTAGCTGCACCTTCAATAAGTCAAGAGGTGGGCGCCAACAGGTTGGAGCGTGAGGATCGTTGCGAGGAGTGCTGGAAACATTGTCAGTGTTTGAAGTTTTCGTGGCAAGTAGGACATCAGACCCTAGAGGACGCTGTCCCAGCGTCCCGGCGAGATATTCTAGTTGGGTGGTCGACCAGCCCGGCCGGGAATAGTTGGTGTGAATATGTACTCGTATACACTTATAAGCATTTTGTGTGTAAGATAGCCTTTCTCAATGTCTTCCACCGTGTGGTGTCTTCAATGAAGCAGCCCGCCAAACTATCGCAAAAAATTTGCCCGGATCATTTACTTTCATCCCATAATGTTGCTTTCGTGCATGCAACCTCACAATCTAGCCATTACAATGACCTGTAGCTATTTGTTTACGTTGCGTAGTAATTATTCTTTTTTCTTGGTAGTTACCTTGAAATGCCGTGAAAAACATGAAATGCCTTAAGCTCCCATTGTCGGCAAACTCGTACAACTATAGTTCGAATCTGAAGGAGAATATGATGTAGAACCAGAAGTACAATATGAACCTGAACTTGTAAAATACCACGAAGCCGAATCTACTTGACCAAGACCTTTCCGTGCTAATGGGAGAGAGCAGAGAAAACTTCCACGCGTATAGCTCAAAGCAGGATTCTAATCGCCAGCAACGCAAACAGATCATCTCTGCTTCCTGCTGCTTTAGACCACTCGGCCCTCACGACTTTTTCTTAAATTTGGTAGTTATAGAAGTGAAGGGTGTTAAATGTATATGAACTATCATCATCATCATCATCATCATCATCATCAGCCCTACTACACCCACTGCAGGGCAAAGGCCTCTCCCATGTCTCTCCAATTAACCCTATCCTTTGCCAGCTGCATCCACCCTTTGCCTGCAAACTTCTTAATCTCATCCGCCCATCTAACCTTCTGCCGCCCCCTGCTACGCTTACTTTCTCTTGGAACCCACTCCGTTACCCTTAAAGACCAGCGGTTATCTTGCCTTCGCATTACATGCCCTGCCCAAGCCCATTTCTTTCTCCTGATTTCGACTAGGATGTCATTAACCCGTGTTTGTTCCCTCACCCACTCTGCCCGCTTCCGATCTCTTAACGTTACACCTATCATTTTTCTTTCCATGGCTCGCTGCGTTGTCCTTAACTTAAGCTGAACTCTTTTCGTTAGCCTCCACGTTTCTGCCCCGTAGGTGAGTACCGGTAAGATTATGCTGTTGTACACTTTCCTCTTGAGGGAAATTGGTAAACTGCCACTCATGATCTGCGAGAATTTGCCATATGCGCTCCACCCCATTCTTATCCTTCTAGTTATCTCCCTCTCATGATCCGGATCAGCTGTCACTACCTGCCCTAAGTAGACGTATTCCGGCACAATTTCTAGGCTCTCGCTGCCAATTGTGAACTGTTGTTCCCTTGCTAGGCTGTTGAACATTACCTTGGTTTTCTGCATGTTAATTTTTAGACCCATCGATCTGCTCTGCCTGTCTAACTCGTTGATCATGATTTGCAGTTCACCTCCTGAGTGACTCAGCAAGGCAATGTCATCAGCAAATCTCAGATTATTTAGGTATTCTCCATTTATTCTTATTCCCAACTGTTCCCAATTCAGGCCTCGAAATACCTCCTGCAAACATGCGGTGAACAGCATTGGCGAGATCGTGTCTCCTTGCCTGACGCCCTTCCTTATTGGAATTTTATTGCTGATTTTATGGAGGACTATAGTAGCTGTGCAGTTGCTATATATATCTTCCAGTATTTTGACATAAGGCTCTTCTACCCCCTGATTACGCAATGCCTGTATGACTGCTGAGGTTTCCACTGAGTCGAATGCTTTCTCGTAATCAATGAAAGCTATATATAGAGGTTGGTTATATTCTGCGCATTTCTCTATCACCTGATTGATGGTGTGAATATGATCTATTGTAGAATATCCTTTACGAAAGCCTGCCTGATCATTTGGTTGATTAAAGTCTAACGTTGCCCTGACTCTATTAGCGATTACCTTAGTAAATACTTTGTAGGCAACGGATAGTAAGCTGATCGGCCTGTAATTTTTCAAGTCCTTGGCGTCTCCCTTCTTATGAATTAAGATAATGTTTGCATTCTTCCAAGCTTCTGGTACAGTCGAGGTCATAAGGCATTGCGTATACAGGGTGGCTAGTTTTTCTAGCACGATGTCCCCTCCATCCTTCAACAGATCTGCTGTTACCTGATCCTCCCCAGCTGCTTTTCCCCTTTTCATTGCTTCTAAGGCTTTCTTTACTTCATCTTTCGTTACTGGCGGGATGACGCATTGCTGTGCACTGCTGTCTTTCTCATTAGCGTTCTGATTACATTGGCTACTGTACAGGTCTGTGTAGAACTCTTCGGCTACGTTAACTATCTTATCCATATTGCTAATGACATTGCCCTGCTTGTCTCTTAATGCATACATCTGGTTTTTACCTATGCCTAATTTCCTCTTCACTGTTTTTAGGCTACCTCCGTTCTTTAGAGCATGCTCGATTCTCTCCATATTAAACTTCCTTATGTCGGCTACCTTGCGCTTATTTATTAACTTTGATAGCTCCGTTAGTTCTATTCTATCGGTAGTGTTAGATGCCTTCATGTTTTGGCGCTTCTTAATCAGATCTTTCGTCACCTGAGATAGCTTCCCGGTATCTTTTCGAACTGTCTTACCGCCTACTTCTACTGCGCACTCCGTAATTATTGATGTCAGGTTATCATGCATTGAATGAACATCAAGATCATCTTCCTCAGTTAAAGCCGAGTATCTGTTTTGCAGCGCTATCCTAAACTCCTGTGCTTTCCCTCTTACGGCTAACTCGTTAATGGTCTTCTTCTTCGCTAGCTTCTTCCGTTCCCTCTTCAAGTCTAGGCTAATTCTAGACCTTACCATTCTATGGTCGCTGCAACGCACCCTTCCGAGGACGGCTACATCCTGAATGATGCCAGGTTTAGCGCATAGTATGAGGTCTATTTCATTTCTAATCTCACCATTGGGGCTCTTCCAGGTCCACTTCCTGTTTTCTCGTTTGCGGAAGAAGGTATTCATGATCCGTAAATTATTTCTATCCGCGAATTCGACTAATAACTCTCCCCTGCTATTTCTAGAGCCTATCCCATAGTCACCTACCGCGTGGTCGTCAGCCTGCTTCTTGCCCACCTTCGCATTGAAGTCGCCCATCAGTACAGTGTACTGCGATTTTACTCTATTCATTGCTGATTCTACGTCCTCATAGAAGCTTTCAACGGTCTGGTCATCATGGCTGGATGTGGGTGCGTAGGCCTGCACCACTTTCAGCTTGTACCTCCTATTCAGCCTAATTACTATAGCTGCTACCCTCTCGTTAATACTGTAGAACTCCTCTACGTTGCCAGCTATATCCTTATTAATGAGGAAACCCACACCTAGTTCTCGTCTACCCTCTAACCCGCGATAGCACAGTATGTGTCCGTCCTTTAGTACTGTATACGCCTCACCTGTCCTCCTAACTTCGCTAAGCCCTATCACATCCCATTTAATTCCCGCTAGTTCCTCGAACAGCACTGCTAGGCTAGCCTCACTAGCTAAAGTTCTAGCGTTAAACGTTGCCAGGTTCAGATTCCAATGGCGGCCTGTCCGGAGCCAGAGATTCTTAGCACCCTCCGCTGCGTCACAGGTCTGACCGCCGCCGTGGTCAGTTGCTCTGCAGCCGCTGGGGACTGAGGGCCGAGGGTTAATTGGTTTGATCATAGAAGGTTGTGGCCAAGTACTACACCAGGGTGGCCAAATCCTGCTCTGGTGAGAGAGTGCGTCGTCGTTTCTGGTCACCGAGATAAGGCCGCACTCCAGGCCTGGTTGTATGAACTATATACAAAGCTTAAGAAAGCCGCATCAAGCCATCTCAAAGCGAAACACGTCCAAGCGGCTAAACACTTTAAGGCAGGCAAGGCTGACCCTGCCACAACGAGGAATTACCACTCGTGGAGAACTAAGAGAGGTGATACACTTCTCTAAGAGGAAGAAAGGATGAACCATTTCTATGAAGTGGAATACTGATGAAAAAACATATTCACAATGTCTGTCCATCATCTACGGCAACTTTAGATTGTGTAGACAAAGGGCATGTCTGGGCATTCATCAACACATCGCATATTAGTAATAGGGTAGCGCAGAGCGCAAAACATTAAATTTTACCTCTTCTTCAATGTTCGTTGCACGCCATCTTAAAACAGTATTGTGGCGTTAAGGCTGGGGCAGCAATGCTCAAGTGTTTCAGGAACGTCACAGAGACGGCAACTTAACGACGACAAAAAACGGCCTTTTTCTGAAGCCATGTCTTCACCGGCCAAATCTCGGCGTATAGCTTACAGTAGAAAGACTTTCAACACGGCGAAAAATGCATTTTATGTACTCTTAACCCGACCGCTGCGGCTGCGTTTTTATGGAGGAAAAACGCTAAGGCGCCCGTGTGCTGTGCGATGTCAGTGCACGTTAAAGATCCCCAGGTGGTCGAAATTATTCCGGAGCCCTCCACTACGGCACCTCTTCTTCCTTTTTTCTTTCACTCCCTCCTTTATCCCTTCCCTTACGGCCCGGTTCAGGTGTTCAACGATATATGAGACAGATACTGCTCCATTTCCTTTCCCCCAAAACCTATTATTATTATTGTGACAAATTTCATCCTCCAATTCTAATAACGGCTTCGGTTTCTGTCCCACCTTCTGCTAATTCAAATCGTGCGGGAAATTCCCCCTGTTTCGCTTACGCACTTGGCGACTATGTTGGTCTCTTCGGTTTCTTCTCTTCTGTCGACTGGTCTGTTTTAAGCGAAATCAGCGATGTTGACGAACAAGTCAGTCGCTTCACTGAAATAGTTCTCAATGGTATGCGCCAGTACATACCTATGCACACTCGTACTCGCAGCAAGTTTCCGTTCTGGTTTTCCAAGGAACTTAGAACAGCGCTGAAACTTAAGGAGCGGGCCCACCATAAAGCGAAACGCCCTGGGCTGGATATATGGGCAGATGAATTTCGCCGCTTGCGTTCCCTTTGCAAACGCCTGTACAAGCGGGATCATGAGTCCCATCTTGATTATTTAGAGAATAGTGCCTCTAATCGTCCTACTGAATTCTGGCGATACGTTCGCAAGCGTTCGAATAAATCTGATAGTCATATTCACTTAGTTGACTCTCATGGGAATGAAATTCCGAATGTCGCTGACGGCTTTGCTCAACACTTTTCCTCCGTGTACAAATCTCCACGTTGCGATTCCGTATGCCTTCCAGCTGGCGCACATAATTCCGTTCTTCTCGACGAGAAGTTAGTAAGTGAGAGTCTTAAGTGTTTGAAACCATCTTTGTCTACTGGACCTGATGGAATTCCAGCCGCCATAATAAAAGCCTTCAATAGTACCTTCGTCCCTGTTTTAACCACGATATTTAATAACTGTTTGAAAAATTCTGCCTTTCCCCGCGTGTGGAAAACGGCGCGTGTTTTCCCTGTCTTCAAATCAGGAAACAAATCTGATGTTTCGAACTACCGCCCCATTTCTCTTCTTTGTGCAACCTCTAAGCTTTTTGAATTAGCTTTGCACAAAGTACTTTCCTTCCACCTCAAAAACGTAATCATTCATAATCAGCATGGTTTCATAAAAGGTCGTTCTACTACAACTAACCTTGTGACTTTTATGACGTATACATCAGCTGAAGTCCTTCAGCGGAGTCAGGTAGACGCTGTGTACTGTGATTTGAGCAAAGCTTTCGACGTTGTTACTCACTCATTACTTCTTCAAAAGCTTCTGCTGTTTGAGATCGACGTTTCAATTGTAGCCCTCCTACGCAACTATCTTCTTGATCAGTCCTGCTTTGTCAGTGTAAATGGACAGACCTCTTTGTTTACACTCCAACCAGCGGAGTTCCTCAGGGCTCGGTATTAGGCCCGCTTCTGATCTCTGTTTTTATCAATGAGGTTTCCTCCGTGGTCAAAATCTCCTCATTTCTCCTTTATGCGGACGATATAAAAATGTTCAAGGCAATACATACTCTTCACGATTGCTTGTCATTGCAATCGGACATATCCGCCTTCTCTGATTGGTGCTTGAAGAATGGGCTCACTCTCAATTCATCTAAAACCAAGGTTGTCTCATTTACGCGTAAAACGCACAGTCTTCTCTACTCTTATTCGGTGAATGGTAGGCCGCTGCCCAGGGTTGATGAAATTAATGACCTCGGCGTACTTTTCGACCGTAGCCTCAGCTTCTCCTCTCATACAAAACGCATTGCTCTACGGGCTATGCGTACACTCGGCTTCATCTGCAGGCTTTCGAGAGAGTTTCGAGCCCCACTTCCTTTCTTAAAGCTCTACCTCTCCATATGCTTGCCGCTTTTGGAATATGCGTCTGTTGTTTGGAACGGCACTTGCCAGTCGAACTGTGAAAAAATCGACAGAGTTCAGCTAAAGTTTTTACGCATATTTCAACATCGGTTTTCTTGCAAAACTTCCAGCTCTCGTCCCAGACGGAGTAACTCACTGCAGCTTCCTTCTCTTAGCTGCCGTCGCGTGAGGGCAGATATAATTTTCTTGTATAAACTTCTTCATGGTCCCATTCTATGCCCTCAGCTCCTAGCGCGTATCCTTTTGCGTGTACCGCGAAAGAGCATAAGGGAATTCAGACCATTCCAAGTTTCTGCGCTCCTGCACTCCCTCTCCCCTCTGGACAGAATGCAAAAGTTGTTTAATTCTCTTTGTCCTCACCTAGATATATCCGAAAATTCTCTCCCTTCCTTTATATTGGATGTCCGTGACGTTCCACTTTGAGCACTCTTTTTCTCATACATAACTTCCCCTTTCATGCATTTTGTCTTTACTACACTTGTGCGTTTGCACCGGTATTATATTGTTTTTTTCTCTCCTTAATTGTTCATCACGTGTACTTGTTTTCATTAATATTATTTCTTTAATACTGTATACTCACGCCTGATTGTCTGTAACGCGTTCACTAATTACGTTTCTTATTGTGTATGATTGTATTTCTAGCTTGTATTTCAGAGGTTTCTTATTCGTTCTTATTAGTATTGGCTTTATTCTTGTTTGTATTTTGCTATATGCTGTACTTGGCTGTTATCGGTCGTTCATTCTCTTTGTTTATTGTTTCATTAGTAATTTATATGTCTGTTGCCTGTTCTAGCTGTTTTCATTTACCGCTGTTCTCGCTGTTTTCTTGTTTTCGCTTTTTTGCTTCATGCTTGCTGTCACGCCTAGTTTATGTCTTTTTTTTCTATCGCCTTGACTGCTGCATTACCTCCCCTGAGTGTCTTCCTTTGTAGTGAAATAAATGTACATTTTGTGCGTGTGAATGGTGTACCAGCACCAAGACCTATGGGTTGTTCCTGGGCACCGAAAAATAAAGATTGATTGATTGAATATTATTATTATTATTATTATTATTATTATTATTATCATTATTATTATTATTATTATTATTATTATTATTATTATTATTATTATTATTATTATTATTATTATTATTATTATTATTATTATTATTATTATTATTATTATTATTATTATTATTATTATTATTATTATTATTATTATTATTATTATTATTATTATTATTATTATTATTATTATTATTATTATTAAAAGCACGTTCTAATCCAGGCAGACCAAAGTGTACCAAACGGCAAATAGGCGGAAGGAGGAGCGCAGGAATCAAATCTTTGTACAATTCGTACAAAGATTCGTAGATTAATTTATCAACTGAGGCTCTGTCGACCTTACTTAGGCTTCTAGTACCGGGTAATAATATCATTGACATTCCAGCACCCAAATCTGCGCACCAAGGTGACAGCTGTCCGCAACAGCAGTGGCGGCAGCCTGCAGCATGGGCACGCTATATTCACTTTCACCTACCGCTGTGCATGCTGATAAAACTTTCGCCATCTTAACACAAAGGAGTGCCACTGCGCTCTCTAAGAACGTCACTTCACAAACCTTTTGGAAGGGAGAAAAAATGCACTATGATAAGTGCAAGACGCCTTTGCACAACGGCGCAGCCACTTCAGCTATGTGCAACGCCTAGCTCTTTTCAGAGGTCATCATCCCTCTTTGGCCTAGACCTTTGAAGTTTGGAAAGCAGGCTGTTGTGGCGCGCACACGTCATTCAGAAAAAAAAATAGTTGCAGGATGGAGCCGCATAAGCTCACTGAAGAAAACACCCAGGGTCAACTACGAGGGAGCCATGCAAGGTCAATTAAGAGAGGCTGAGTGGACGTTTCTTCTTTTTTATGAAGCCAGCATTGCCCAAGTGGCCTTGCGTAAGCATCGAAAAATTTTGTGATAGAAAGCCTGGTAGCAAATTTATCTCCCAGTGATGTTTTGCAAGGTAGTAATTAGGGGTCAAACACCCCTCACTATGCCAGATTTTCTCTCTCTTAAGCCACGCGTTTCCTTATCTACCTTGAACAGGTTGCAGCGCACTTTTTCAACGTTTTCTAAATTACTATGAAGTTTATTGAAAACCTAGCGTTTCTCAAAAGAGCAGCTTATGACCAAACAGGCCTCAGGATATTTAGGCATCAGTGTACTTGAACATCTGGACATAAGACGCATAAATAAGCATACGAGTTATACGGAACGAAACACAGTCTAAACGTCACCCTCTTCTACTAAACGTTTTGACTAAATCTGTTAGACAGCTCTTGAGTAAACCCACAGTATAGAGCATATTTTCCGCAGCCAACACCGGCCGCTATTCTCTATTAGTACATCTGAGTCACATGGGACGTTGCTACTTGAAAAACCATCAATTCACTCCTTTGCAGCACCGAGGCAGTGTTTATTTTCTTAAACAGTCTGGCGCCCGTATTCTTCCACAGTTCATTTCTCTGTTCATTCTTTTCTTCTTTACCATTGGCAGTGGGGGCCTCTGATTCCAAGGTTAATAACCAACAAACGATGTCTCCTTTCAAGGCTCGCATCAGAATCGCGATTGAGCAACGGCAAGAAGGCGGCAAAAGTATAAATTTTTGCTAAGTGCGTCCCCAAGGCTACATTAAATTGGTTCAGTTTGTTTCAAGTGCCGCCTTTCTTTCTTAAGCAGTTATTCAAGAGAAGGTCAATGGCACGCTGCTGGGTTGGGATGTCGGGGAATCACATAATGCTGGTGAAGGCTCAGCTTGGGATGTGCGTCCAACGTACCGTGGAAGATCGTCAACAAAGTGCAATGTTTACTTGTACTGAGAAAAATGCCATTGGACTAGTGGGCGTCTTCTCACTAAAGCATCGCTTGCACGAAGTAAACACGAAGAGTGCCATTGTAATCGCTTTATACATTTAGCAAAATGAGAGCTGATAGCGAAGCACCATGCAGTGCATTCTTGCGATAAGTTGATACCTCTGTTCAAAATATGTAAGTACATAAGAAAAGAAAACAGGGCATCATGTTTAAGAAGAGTTTGGTTATCATTTCATTCTTGGTGGCCAAAAATAACAAATATGCTTCTCAAGTAAACGTTAAGAATAATTCTTAAAAACAAATCTCCTACAAAGCAATAAATGGCCATTTAGCTCTGGTTTTGTTGTTTGATCTCTCAGGACCCGCTCTTCTCACAAAGTTTCTATTCGTGAACGGCTATTTTCTTCTCCAGGTTAGAGAGCTCTTTGGGGCTAAACGGTGGTGGTCATCATTTTGCTTGTTTTGCCAAAGACCCTCTCGTCAGTTCTAGTCATTGAGTCCTCGGAAAAACGATCTACTCGCATTTTGGCGTCTGTCGGCAACTAAACACTAAAGAATGTCTGACAGACAAGAATAAATTTCGGCTGATGACATTGTAGATGTTTTGGGGCTTTGTTTTAGAAAAATAAAACCATCAGGTTTGCAAACACCCAATTTTCCTGGCATAGATTGAAAGCGACTGCAGCGCTTCCTGCGATTTTCCTTTCAAATACTCCGTGCGCAACAGAGCTTAACTGAGTGTGAGGAGGATGAAAACACCGGACGCTTAGAAAATAAATTGACTTCACAAAAACGTTTGCTCAGAAATCCCTCCGCGAAGCACAAAGAGAACGTTCCCACACAAAAAGGAAGGATGTCTGTTTGGAGAACATTGCGCGCAATGCCGTAAGATTTGCAAGTTCTTGAAAAACATCAGTTCGAGCAGAGCAGAGCACGTAGTCAAAAACGGTCATTGAGTTCACAAAATTATAGAGCACTGAACTTTGGGAGCTTTTCAGATTTTTCCTCTTACGCTTCACCTCAGTAGTACGCCTACTTTACGAACGTACGTATTTCTTGGATATATCCTGCACACAACTTTGTTCCTGTTATTCCGACAAATCCATCTATATGTGTGACTATGACATGTGTAACTTTGCTTACGTTATTAATTTTTACGCCCCCCCCCCCCCCCCATGCTCCTGGCATAAACAAAATGTGCTGAAAAGACTGGCCGATTAAGAAAACACATCTGTCCACGGGCCTCCAAATTAGTTTTCTGTTCGCTGGTCGTTAAAAATCATAAAAATTGGCATCAAAATAGGTGATAACAATGTCCGCATTGACACATACTAATATACGATGATAAACTTGGCAAGCTAGAAAACAGCGTCTGCGAGTGCAGTTTCGGAGGGAGTTTTTGCAGGTCGAGATAAAGTACTTTTCGCGATAAGAATTCCACTCGAAACTGAAAAGCACGACAAAAAAACGCATTCTGATCTTTTCCTGCTGCACAAGTAAACCCGGCAGATCTTCATCACCATAAGCACAAGCCCGTTTAATCTTCTGCACCATTTGCAGAACTATTAGACACTTGTCCTTGCGCACATGTCACTAGACCAGTAGAAGTAACTATACAAAGTTACGGAAATGAGCAGCTCATAGATACATGTATGAAAGGAACAAATGATCGTTGATCCGAATGACTGCCTAAGAAAATGTTGCAATGATTCATTTCAATGACTATTCAATTCCTTCATAATGACACTCGTACTAGGGCACTTACACATATATTCGGGGACAACTGTCCAAAAGCTCTTCTCCTCGTCGCAAAGAAGAGCTGGCAGTAAATAAACTGTCATTACCGCCCTTCACAAGAACGACCGTGGCTACTTGCCAGTAGCAGACGCTTTTCTTGCTAATTCTAAGCTCTAAATATAGCACTGACGACAGAAGTTTCGTTGAAGTGATCTCCAGAGTGGAAGCTTTGTCACATTTTTGTGAACTGTGCTGGAATGATTGCGTAGTTTTACTGCACAAGCAGCGAGTGCAATAATAATAATAATATTAATGGTTTTTTGGGAAGAGGAAATGTCGCAGTATCTGTCTCATATACCGTTGGACACCTGAACCGCGCCGTAAGGGAATGGATAAAGGAGGGAGTGAAAAAAGAAAGGAAGAAAGAGGTGCCGTAGTGGAGGGCTCCGGAGTAATTTCGACCACCTGGGGATCTTTAACGTGCACTGACATCGCACAGCACACGGCAATTAGGCAAAAATTTTGTCGTGTATCTCTGCGTGGCTGCGGCGTGAAGCCTCCAGCGCCTGCAGCGAGCCAAGCGCGAGAACCGCCTCCGACGAGAAGAGAAAGGAAAATCTGCATCGGCGGAGGCCGAGGCTTAATTAAGCGAGTGGCGAGTGCGAATAGACAGAAAGTGGAGCAGAAAGCGAGCGCGCTTCATCGGCTGTTCCAACGCGGCGCGCCAAGTAAGGCGAATTCGTATATGCAAGAAATGTGAAAGCATAAAAAAATTAGCAAGCCAAAAAGCCAGCCAATGTAAAGGGAAATAATTGGGACAACTGCTATGCAGTGGGATGCTGCAATAGGTAAATGCATCAAATGAGAAAGCATCGTTCTAAATGTGTTTTCAGCTTATGCGCTTCACCGCATGATACCATCTGAGCGTTCATCGATTTTTTTTCCCATCATTCCTCAACTTCATCTGTTTACTTATACCGTAAATCTTCGAAACTAACCTCCACCCGCAACGGATGCATTTTATTACCTCCCTAACCTAAAGCACTCGTTGGTTCCGCGCCAGTGCGTGTAACGAGCCGGACCAATTTCAGGCTGAAGTAAATTTACCTGACGTAGAAAATGCTGCTGTGTTTAAAAAGAAAGCTGGAATAGAACTTTTTGGCTCTTTATTCTACTCTAAAGAGCAAATAATCTCTGATTTCTTTTGATCTATGTCTGAGAAGCAATCACATAAGAGAGAGAAGAATTCGAGCTCAACGCAGAGGCTTCGAAGCTTTGGCTAAATTACGGCACTCAAACACACCGAGCCACAACGCATTCCACTTTTTTCAGCATGATGAGCCTTTCGTTCTTTTTCGCAAAAATTCCGCCCACGTTTGAAAGTACTGGGATGAAGCAATGCAATCTGAACTGAGAAAATTGGCTGCGCCCTAAAGCCCGTGCAACAAACTCCGCAGTACACTCCGAAACTGGCATGACTCTTGCGCGTTGGTTGCCGGGCAACTCGAGAGCGCATCGCGACGCTAGTCACGCTTGGGAGTTTCTCATAGAAAAGGTCGCCCTTTATCTTCTTACTTTCTGACTACTTCGCCCAATGCAGCTTCACAAAGTGGTCCCCGTAGCTGGCACCGAAAACCGTTCCAACTGCGCTCTGCGCTCTTCGCAATGCTTTCCTTCTCTCCTGAAGCTCTAGGCGCGGTAAAGTAAGGCTCGCTAAGGTTATTTGCCACGGAACAGTGAGCCTTTGAAAAATCCATTCGCAGAATGGAAGTACGCCTACGTACGGGAAAAAAGGAGAAATTTTATTCGCCATTCATAATCTGTCTTTGTGCTTCCCTTCACTGAGGATTCCTGAGGCGTGCCAATTTTTTCTGACAAGGAAAACGAAATATTAACCATTATTTTCCACGCATGTCCTTGGTTTGCTTTATTCAGGTAATATTTTATGAATAAAACGGAGAAAGCCAGTAGCGTTTACGAACAGAGCCAAGACGTATTGACCCGGTCTTTAAAGTTACGGCTTTCCACTTGTGGAAAGTAAACAAAGAAAGAGAGACTATTTACCCATTCTCCGGATCACGTCCTTCAAAAAGCTATTGTGACCTCAGACAGCGAAGCCTTGACATTTTCCCCTTTCTTCGGTTTAGAGTGCCCTTTCCTGTGGTCGCCCGGCTGCTCACCAATGCCGTGTGTGTTTCGTTTGGGTTCACCTCGGTAAAAGAAAAAAGCTTTCGAAGACGCTTTCAGATCTGAAATCTGGCGATGCGTCCCAGAAACCGCGGCATGAAAGAAATTGCCCTGGGACAGCCGGTCGAATTTCATACCGGGGACAGTACCGCTGCGGTCCTGAAAGCCTCCTCAAAGCTTCCTCATTGCTGTTTTATAGAGCGCTGCTATCGCGCGCAGTTCCTATATTTTTCAGATGAGTTAACGATTGTTGGGAGATATGAAGCTGTTTTGCTACCGAAACAAAATCATGCCCCGTGAAACCAAAAGGATGAGGCGCAGCTTTAAAAGCGGCACTAAACACATTAATCCTCCGACTGGAACCAAACTTTTGCAATGCTGACAATAAGAAACGGAAAAAAAAATAAAGTGGAATACAGGCCAGCTAACCTTCAATAACTGGATCATGAAAAGTGTGCTCGTTGACAACATCATTTCATAAAAGTTCCAGAGAAACGCTGGAAGTTCCGCCACCCACACGAATACCGACTTCATTCTGTCGACAATGCTGGGCAAAGACAGCGCGGTTTCATATGCTCTGTAGTCATTCAGACCGACTATAGGTATCTGCTTCGAGTCTCAACAGCTTTGTATTTTCCCCTATTTTTATATTATCCGCAGTGCGTGTAAATTTTTTTAATGCTAAATCAAGACTTAGACCATAAAAATTATTCGAAAGCGATTTTCTTCACATTGTCCATCAAAGTAAGACCAATTTCCCTGCTGATTCTTGCGTTATGCCGTACGAAAGCCGTGAAAAGCGCTTTCCACTGGGACCCTAAGAATCTCACAAAATTAGAAAATTAGACGGCTTCCCCGTAAGGCCAGCGTGTGAGTTCCTTACATTCTTGATGTGGTTTGGCACTCCAATGCAACACTAGGATGTCGTTGAATGATCTACTTGTATTCTTGTTGCAAAATGGGAGGAAGGTAAGGCGCGTCTGGCACGGCACACCCAAGTGCAAATGGCCCAATGCGTGGAGAGTGCAGATCGAGTAACACAGGACACGCTTTGATTCCGAGTGTCATATACCTGTCAAGCTCCTCTCAAAAACAGAGATGGGCACAACGCATTACTGTGTTCTTCAGTGGAAAGTACTGTCATATTTCCAACGAGCAGTCCTGGCTCCTCTTCACGCCTAATAAGCATAGCTAATTGGCCGGCGTTATGCTTTGAACGAGACACCTCATGATTTTTATCACTATTTCATTACTTAGCATCGCTTAAGCAATGCTCATTACCGGATTATAGTTCAAAAAAGAAGCCTTGCGTGTATTATCTCATCAGGTCCAAAAACATTCGCAGTGCAAGGGGTAGTTGGATGATGAACGCGCAGTGGTATTTGTATTTTTTTGTATTGATAATGTTGATAACATAATGGAAATAATTTCCATAGGCATATGTGCTTATGTCATTTTCTTTCATACTGCGAGCATGCTCTGCATAAAGCGTAGTGCTTTTTTTTAGTTCTAGCAAAAGTCAGATGACTACCAGACGCTGGTCTGCTTGGAAAAAGTCGTTTTTCCAAATTTAGCCATCAAACAGCTGCATATCCTTTTAGAGGCGAGTGCGCAGTGATAATCGCCTTAGTGATACAAACAGCAAAAAATCATTGTTCTGTCTCCGGTGCTTTCAGCCAGCTTCCTCAACAGTGATCATTTTATATTGATACCTTGAAGTCTGTGATCTGTGAGGGCTTTGAAGCCAACAGGATCTCATCTCTTTTTGCTTGGTTAGCTGTCCCGATGTTTTCTGCCTTTCGATACCTCTATTTATAATTGTGTATTTTTATAAAGCAGCGTTTTGTCTATAAAATCAGTTAGGGCCACTTAATACGTCCGAGATTAGAAACTCACCTCTTTTCACCGTTTTTTTTTTTTGTTCATCGGTCCTCGTTCTTTCTCTTCTTACTCCTCCATTTTTTGGCCCACTATGGAATCACTGCTAACAATCTCATCAAAAATGCATGAATTTATGACCGGTATTACCAAAACAAAACGTTTACAATCACCTAAATAGTGCACTCTGTTTACTGATTAGTCAAAATCTGACAATCATAGGAGAGTAACTCGGGGAAATGAGTGTCAGGTGCCGTGAAGTGTGTTAAGTGTCTCGCTTTGCAGCGAGTGAAGTGCGTTATGTTTGAGCACGCTAAATTTATATCTGGTGACGAAGAGCGACTTTTTTAACTGCAGTGAGATAACAATCACAACAAGGAACCTGCCACAATAATTGTTTAACCAAGCTTAGCTGCCACGTTCTGAATTAAAAAAACTGGTTGAAGCTTTCCGAATGAGCATCCTTGCTCCGCATCACTTCCTGTGTTCACCGCCTAAAAAAAAGCATTTGGATTGAGTAGACACCCCTCACATGTTGTTATTAGTCCAAATTCTACTAAGCAATGTTCATTACAGCTTATATAAGTCAACGGCAATTGTAC